>CATKSA010000122.1:0-33247 GCA_949775045.1 Metridium senile
ACCCTATAGGGCATATTGCATTCTGGGTAGGATTTTGTAGTTTTTTCTAAATAAAATCTTGCGCTTTTATCAGAATGCTCTAATATTCTCAGACATTACTAACAGGGTCTAGGCAAAAATTTTGAGTCCAAAACCCCGATCTTTTTGACACATTTTCAGATACCCTATAGGGCATATTGCATTCTGGGTAGGATTTTGTAGTTTTTTCTAAATAAAATCTTGCGCTTTTATCAGAATGCTCTAATATTCTCAGACATTACTAACAGGGTCTAGGCAAAAATTTTGAGTCCAAAACCCCGATCTTTTTGACACATTTTCAGATCACCCTATAGGGCATATTGCATTCTGGGTAGGATTTTGTAGTTTTTTCTAAATAAAATCTTGCGCTTTTATCAGAATGCTCTAATATTCTCAGACATTACTAACAGGGTCTAGGCAAAAATTTTGAGTCCAAAACCCCGATCTTTTTGACACATTTTCAGATCACCCTATAGGGCATATTGCATTCTGGGTAGGATTTTGTAGTTTTTTCTAAATAAAATCTTGCGCTTTTATCAGAATGCTCTAATATTCTCAGACATTACTAACAGGGTCTAGGCAAAAATTTTGAGTCCAAAACCCCGATCTTTTTGACACATTTTCAGATCACCCTATAGGGCATATTGCATTCTGGGTAGGATTTTGTAGTTTTTTCTAAATAAAATCTTGCGCTTTTATCAGAATGCTCTAATATTCTCAGACATTACTAACAGGGTCTAGGCAAAAATTTTGAGTCCAAAACCCCGATCTTTTTGACAAATTTTCAGATCACCCTATAGGGCATATTGCATTCTGGGTAGGATTTTGTAGTTTTTTCTAAATAAAATCTTGCGCTTTTATCAGAATGCTCTAATATTCTCAGACATTACTAACAGGGTCTAGGCAAAAATTTTGAGTCCAAAACCCCGATCTTTTTGAAACATTTTCAGATCACCCTATAGGGCATATTGCATTCTGGGTAGGATTTTGTAGTTTTTTTCTAAATAAAATCTTGCGCTTTTATCAGAATGCTCTAATATTCTCAGACATTACTAACAGGGTCTAGGCAAAAATTTTGAGTCCAAAACCCCGATCTTTTTGACACATTTTCAGATCACCCTATAGGGCATATTGCATTCTGGGTAGGATTTTGTAGTTTTTTTCTAAATAAAATCTTGCGCTTTTATCAGAATGCTCTAATATTCTCAGACATTACTAACAGGGTCTAGGCAAAAATTTTGAGTCCAAAACCCCGATCTTTTTGACACATTTTCAGATCACCCTATAGGGCATATTGCATTCTGGGTAGGATTTTGTAGTTTTTTCTAAATAAAATCTTGCGCTTTTATCAGAATGCTCTAATATTCTCAGACATTACTAACAGGGTCTAGGCAAAAATTTTGAGTCCAAAACCCCGATCTTTTTGACACATTTTCAGATCACCCTATAGGGCATATTGCATTCTGGGTAGGATTTTGTAGTTTTTTCTAAATAAAATCTTGCGCTTTTATCAGAATGCTCTAATATTCTCAGACATTACTAACAGGGTCTAGGCAAAAATTTTGAGTCCAAAACCCCGATCTTTTTGACACATTTTCAGATCACCCTATAGGGCATATTGCATTCTGGGTAGGATTTTGTAGTTTTTTCTAAATAAAATCTTGCGCTTTTATCAGAATGCTCTAATATTCTCAGACATTACTAACAGGGTCTAGGCAAAAATTTTGAGTCCAAAACCCCGATCTTTTTTGCACATTTTCAGATCACCCTATAGGGCATATTGCATTCTGGGTAGGATTTTGTAGTTTTTTCTAAATAAAATCTTGCGCTTTTATCAGAATGCTCTAATATTCTCAGACATTACTAACAGGGTCTAGGCAAAAATTTTGAGTCCAAAACCCCGATCTTTTTGACACATTTTCAGATCACCCTATAGGGCATATTGCATTCTGGGTAGGATTTTGTAGTTTTTTCTAAATAAAATCTTGCGCTTTTATCAGAATGCTCTAATATTCTCAGACATTACTAACAGGGTCTAGGCAAAAATTTTGAGTCCAAAACCCCGATCTTTTTGCAAATTTTCAGATCACCCTATAGGGCATATTGCATTCTGGGTAGGATTTTGTAGTTTTTTCTCAATAAAATCTTGCGCTTTTATCAGAATGCTCTAATATTCTCAGACATTACTAACAGGGTCTAGGCAAAAATTTTGAGTCCAAAACCCCGATCTTTTTGACACATTTTCAGATCACCCTATAGGGCATATTGCATTCTGGGTAGGATTTTGTAGTTTTTTTCTAAATAAAATCTTGCGCTTTTATCAGAATGCTCTAATATTCTCAGACATTACTAACAGGGTCTAGGCAAAAATTTTGAGTCCAAAACCCCGATCTTTTTGACACATTTTCAGATCACCCTATAGGGCATATTGCATTCTGGGTAGGATTTTGTAGTTTTTTCTAAATAAAATCTTGCGCTTTTATCAGAATGCTCTAATATTCTCAGACATTACTAACAGGGTCTAGGCAAAAATTTTGAGTCCAAAACCCCGATCTTTTTGACACATTTTCAGATCACCCTATAGGGCATATTGCATTCTGGGTAGGATTTTGTAGTTTTTTCTAAATAAAATCTTGCGCTTTTATCAGAATGCTCTAATATTCTCAGACATTACTAACAGGGTCTAGGCAAAAATTTTGAGTCCAAAACCCCGATCTTTTTTGCAAATTTTCAGATCACCCTATAGGGCATATTGCATTCTGGGTAGGATTTTGTAGTTTTTTCTAAATAAAATCTTGCGCTTTTATCAGAATGCTCTAATATTCTCAGACATTACTAACAGGGTCTAGGCAAAAATTTTGAGTCCAAAACCCCGATCTTTTTGACACATTTTCAGATCACCCTATAGGGCATATTGCATTCTGGGTAGGATTTTGTAGTTTTTTCTAAATAAAATCTTGCGCTTTTATCAGAATGCTCTAATATTCTCAGACATTACTAACAGGGTCTAGGCAAAAATTTTGAGTCCAAAACCCCGATCTTTTTTGCAAATTTTCAGATCACCCTATAGGGCATATTGCATTCTGGGTAGGATTTTGTAGTTTTTTCTAAATAAAATCTTGCGCTTTTATCAGAATGCTCTAATATTCTCAGACATTACTAACAGGGTCTAGGCAAAAATTTTGAGTCCAAAACCCCGATCTTTTTGACACATTTTCAGATCACCCTATAGGGCATATTGCATTCTGGGTAGGATTTTGTAGTTTTTTCTCAATAAAATCTTGCGCTTTTATCAGAATGCTCTAATATTCTCAGACATTACTAACAGGGTCTAGGCAAAAATTTTGAGTCCAAAACCCCGATCTTTTTGACACATTTTCAGATCACCCTATAGGGCATATTGCATTCTGGGTAGGATTTTGTAGTTTTTTCTAAATAAAATCTTGCGCTTTTATCAGAATGCTCTAATATTCTCAGACATTACTAACAGGGTCTAGGCAAAAATTTTGAGTCCAAAACCCCGATCTTTTTTGCAAATTTTCAGATCACCCTATAGGGCATATTGCATTCTGGGTAGGATTTTGTAGTTTTTTCTAAATAAAATCTTGCGCTTTTATCAGAATGCTCTAATATTCTCAGACATTACTAACAGGGTCTAGGCAAAAATTTTGAGTCCAAAACCCCCGATCTTTTTGACACATTTTCAGATCACCCTATAGGGCATATTGCATTCTGGGTAGGATTTTGTAGTTTTTTCTAAATAAAATCTTGCGCTTTTATCAGAATGCTCTAATATTCTCAGACATTACTAACAGGGTCTAGGCAAAAATTTTGAGTCCAAAACCCCGATCTTTTTGACACATTTTCAGATCACCCTATAGGGCATATTGCATTCTGGGTAGGATTTTGTAGTTTTTTCTAAATAAAATCTTGCGCTTTTATCAGAATGCTCTAATATTCTCAGACATTACTAACAGGGTCTAGGCAAAAATTTTGAGTCCAAAACCCCGATCTTTTTTGCAAATTTTCAGATCACCCTATAGGGCATATTGCATTCTGGGTAGGATTTTGTAGTTTTTTCTAAATAAAATCTTGCGCTTTTATCAGAATGCTCTAATATTCTCAGACATTACTAACAGGGTCTAGGCAAAAATTTTGAGTCCAAAACCCCGATCTTTTTGACACATTTTCAGATCACCCTATAGGGCATATTGCATTCTGGGTAGGATTTTGTAGTTTTTTCTCAATAAAATCTTGCGCTTTTATCAGAATGCTCTAATATTCTCAGACATTACTAACAGGGTCTAGGCAAAAATTTTGAGTCCAAAACCCCGATCTTTTTGACACATTTTCAGATCACCCTATAGGGCATATTGCATTCTGGGTAGGATTTTGTAGTTTTTTCTCAATAAAATCTTGCGCTTTTATCAGAATGCTCTAATATTCTCAGACATTACTAACAGGGTCTAGGCAAAAATTTTGAGTCCAAAACCCCGATCTTTTTGGCAAATTTTCAGATCACCCTATAGGGCATATTGCATTCTGGGTAGGATTTTGTAGTTTTTTCTCAATAAAATCTTGCGCTTTTATCAGAATGCTCTAATATTCTCAGACATTACTAACAGGGTCTAGGCAAAAATTTTGAGTCCAAAACCCCGATCTTTTTAACACATTTTCAGATCACCCTATAGGGCATATTGCATTCTGGGTAGGATTTTGTAGTTTTTTTCTAAATAAAATCTTGCGCTTTTATCAGAATGCTCTAATATTCTCAGACATTACTAACAGGGTCTAGGCAAAAATTTTGAGTCCAAAACCCCGATCTTTTTGACACATTTTCAGATCACCCTATAGGGCATATTGCATTCTGGGTAGGATTTTGTAGTTTTTTCTAAATAAAATCTTGCGCTTTTATCAGAATGCTCTAATATTCTCAGACATTACTAACAGGGTCTAGGCAAAAATTTTGAGTCCAAAACCCCCGATCTTTTTGACACATTTTCAGATCACCCTATAGGGCATATTGCATTCTGGGTAGGATTTTGTAGTTTTTTCTAAATAAAATCTTGCGCTTTTATCAGAATGCTCTAATATTCTCAGACATTACTAACAGGGTCTAGGCAAAAATTTTGAGTCCAAAACCCCGATCTTTTTTGCAAATTTTCAGATCACCCTATAGGGCATATTGCATTCTGGGTAGGATTTTGTAGTTTTTTCTAAATAAAATCTTGCGCTTTTATCAGAATGCTCTAATATTCTCAGACATTACTAACAGGGTCTAGGCAAAAATTTTGAGTCCAAAACCCCCGATCTTTTTGACACATTTTCAGATCACCCTATAGGGCATATTGCATTCTGGGTAGGATTTTGTAGTTTTTTCTAAATAAAATCTTGCGCTTTTATCAGAATGCTCTAATATTCTCAGACATTACTAACAGGGTCTAGGCAAAAATTTTGAGTCCAAAACCCCGATCTTTTTGACACATTTTCAGATCACCCTATAGGGCATATTGCATTCTGGGTAGGATTTTGTAGTTTTTTCTAAATAAAATCTTGCGCTTTTATCAGAATGCTCTAATATTCTCAGACATTACTAACAGGGTCTAGGCAAAAATTTTGAGTCCAAAACCCCGATCTTTTTTGCAAATTTTCAGATCACCCTATAGGGCATATTGCATTCTGGGTAGGATTTTGTAGTTTTTTCTAAATAAAATCTTGCGCTTTTATCAGAATGCTCTAATATTCTCAGACATTACTAACAGGGTCTAGGCAAAAATTTTGAGTCCAAAACCCCGATCTTTTTGACACATTTTCAGATCACCCTATAGGGCATATTGCATTCTGGGTAGGATTTTGTAGTTTTTTCTCAATAAAATCTTGCGCTTTTATCAGAATGCTCTAATATTCTCAGACATTACTAACAGGGTCTAGGCAAAAATTTTGAGTCCAAAACCCCGATCTTTTTGACACATTTTCAGATCACCCTATAGGGCATATTGCATTCTGGGTAGGATTTTGTAGTTTTTTCTAAATAAAATCTTGCGCTTTTATCAGAATGCTCTAATATTCTCAGACATTACTAACAGGGTCTAGGCAAAAATTTTGAGTCCAAAACCCCGATCTTTTTTGCAAATTTTCAGATCACCCTATAGGGCATATTGCATTCTGGGTAGGATTTTGTAGTTTTTTCTAAATAAAATCTTGCGCTTTTATCAGAATGCTCTAATATTCTCAGACATTACTAACAGGGTCTAGGCAAAAATTTTGAGTCCAAAACCCCGATCTTTTTGACACATTTTCAGATCACCCTATAGGGCATATTGCATTCTGGGTAGGATTTTGTAGTTTTTTCTAAATAAAATCTTGCGCTTTTATCAGAATGCTCTAATATTCTCAGACATTACTAACAGGGTCTAGGCAAAAATTTTGAGTCCAAAACCCCGATCTTTTTGACACATTTTCAGATCACCCTATAGGGCATATTGCATTCTGGGTAGGATTTTGTAGTTTTTTCTAAATAAAATCTTGCGCTTTTATCAGAATGCTCTAATATTCTCAGACATTACTAACAGGGTCTAGGCAAAAATTTTGAGTCCAAAACCCCGATCTTTTTTGCAAATTTTCAGATCACCCTATAGGGCATATTGCATTCTGGGTAGGATTTTGTAGTTTTTTCTAAATAAAATCTTGCGCTTTTATCAGAATGCTCTAATATTCTCAGACATTACTAACAGGGTCTAGGCAAAAATTTTGAGTCCAAAACCCCGATCTTTTTGACACATTTTCAGATCACCCTATAGGGCATATTGCATTCTGGGTAGGATTTTGTAGTTTTTTCTCAATAAAATCTTGCGCTTTTATCAGAATGCTCTAATATTCTCAGACATTACTAACAGGGTCTAGGCAAAAATTTTGAGTCCAAAACCCCGATCTTTTTGACACATTTTCAGATCACCCTATAGGGCATATTGCATTCTGGGTAGGATTTTGTAGTTTTTTCTAAATAAAATCTTGCGCTTTTATCAGAATGCTCTAATATTCTCAGACATTACTAACAGGGTCTAGGCAAAAATTTTGAGTCCAAAACCCCGATCTTTTTTGCAAATTTTCAGATCACCCTATAGGGCATATTGCATTCTGGGTAGGATTTTGTAGTTTTTTCTAAATAAAATCTTGCGCTTTTATCAGAATGCTCTAATATTCTCAGACATTACTAACAGGGTCTAGGCAAAAATTTTGAGTCCAAAACCCCCGATCTTTTTGACACATTTTCAGATCACCCTATAGGGCATATTGCATTCTGGGTAGGATTTTGTAGTTTTTTCTAAATAAAATCTTGCGCTTTTATCAGAATGCTCTAATATTCTCAGACATTACTAACAGGGTCTAGGCAAAAATTTTGAGTCCAAAACCCCGATCTTTTTGACACATTTTCAGATCACCCTATAGGGCATATTGCATTCTGGGTAGGATTTTGTAGTTTTTTCTAAATAAAATCTTGCGCTTTTATCAGAATGCTCTAATATTCTCAGACATTACTAACAGGGTCTAGGCAAAAATTTTGAGTCCAAAACCCCGATCTTTTTTGCAAATTTTCAGATCACCCTATAGGGCATATTGCATTCTGGGTAGGATTTTGTAGTTTTTTCTAAATAAAATCTTGCGCTTTTATCAGAATGCTCTAATATTCTCAGACATTACTAACAGGGTCTAGGCAAAAATTTTGAGTCCAAAACCCCGATCTTTTTGACACATTTTCAGATCACCCTATAGGGCATATTGCATTCTGGGTAGGATTTTGTAGTTTTTTCTCAATAAAATCTTGCGCTTTTATCAGAATGCTCTAATATTCTCAGACATTACTAACAGGGTCTAGGCAAAAATTTTGAGTCCAAAACCCCGATCTTTTTGGCAAATTTTCAGATCACCCTATAGGGCATATTGCATTCTGGGTAGGATTTTGTAGTTTTTTCTCAATAAAATCTTGCGCTTTTATCAGAATGCTCTAATATTCTCAGACATTACTAACAGGGTCTAGGCAAAAATTTTGAGTCCAAAACCCCGATCTTTTTAACACATTTTCAGATCACCCTATAGGGCATATTGCATTCTGGGTAGGATTTTGTAGTTTTTTTCTAAATAAAATCTTGCGCTTTTATCAGAATGCTCTAATATTCTCAGACATTACTAACAGGGTCTAGGCAAAAATTTTGAGTCCAAAACCCCGATCTTTTTGACACATTTTCAGATCACCCTATAGGGCATATTGCATTCTGGGTAGGATTTTGTAGTTTTTTCTAAATAAAATCTTGCGCTTTTATCAGAATGCTCTAATATTCTCAGACATTACTAACAGGGTCTAGGCAAAAATTTTGAGTCCAAAACCCCGATCTTTTTGACACATTTTCAGATCACCCTATAGGGCATATTGCATTCTGGGTAGGATTTTGTAGTTTTTTCTAAATAAAATCTTGCGCTTTTATCAGAATGCTCTAATATTCTCAGACATTACTAACAGGGTCTAGGCAAAAATTTTGAGTCCAAAACCCCGATCTTTTTTGCAAATTTTCAGATCACCCTATAGGGCATATTGCATTCTGGGTAGGATTTTGTAGTTTTTTCTAAATAAAATCTTGCGCTTTTATCAGAATGCTCTAATATTCTCAGACATTACTAACAGGGTCTAGGCAAAAATTTTGAGTCCAAAACCCCGATCTTTTTGACACATTTTCAGATCACCCTATAGGGCATATTGCATTCTGGGTAGGATTTTGTAGTTTTTTCTCAATAAAATCTTGCGCTTTTATCAGAATGCTCTAATATTCTCAGACATTACTAACAGGGTCTAGGCAAAAATTTTGAGTCCAAAACCCCGATCTTTTTGGCAAATTTTCAGATCACCCTATAGGGCATATTGCATTCTGGGTAGGATTTTGTAGTTTTTTCTAAATAAAATCTTGCGCTTTTATCAGAATGCTCTAATATTCTCAGACATTACTAACAGGGTCTAGGCAAAAATTTTGAGTCCAAAACCCCGATCTTTTTGACACATTTTCAGATCACCCTATAGGGCATATTGCATTCTGGGTAGGATTTTGTAGTTTTTTCTAAATAAAATCTTGCGCTTTTATCAGAATGCTCTAATATTCTCAGACATTACTAACAGGGTCTAGGCAAAAATTTTGAGTCCAAAACCCCGATCTTTTTGACACATTTTCAGATCACCCTATAGGGCATATTGCATTCTGGGTAGGATTTTGTAGTTTTTTCTAAATAAAATCTTGCGCTTTTATCAGAATGCTCTAATATTCTCAGACATTACTAACAGGGTCTAGGCAAAAATTTTGAGTCCAAAACCCCGATCTTTTTGACACATTTTCAGATCACCCTATAGGGCATATTGCATTCTGGGTAGGATTTTGTAGTTTTTTCTAAATAAAATCTTGCGCTTTTATCAGAATGCTCTAATATTCTCAGACATTACTAACAGGGTCTAGGCAAAAATTTTGAGTCCAAAACCCCGATCTTTTTGCAAATTTTCAGATCACCCTATAGGGCATATTGCATTCTGGGTAGGATTTTGTAGTTTTTTCTAAATAAAATCTTGCGCTTTTATCAGAATGCTCTAATATTCTCAGACATTACTAACAGGGTCTAGGCAAAAATTTTGAGTCCAAAACCCCGATCTTTTTGACACATTTTCAGATCACCCTATAGGGCATATTGCATTCTGGGTAGGATTTTGTAGTTTTTTCTCAATAAAATCTTGCGCTTTTATCAGAATGCTCTAATATTCTCAGACATTACTAACAGGGTCTAGGCAAAAATTTTGAGTCCAAAACCCCGATCTTTTTTGGCAAATTTTCAGATCACCCTATAGGGCATATTGCATTCTGGGTAGGATTTTGTAGTTTTTTCTAAATAAAATCTTGCGCTTTTATCAGAATGCTCTAATATTCTCAGACATTACTAACAGGGTCTAGGCAAAAATTTTGAGTCCAAAACCCCGATCTTTTTGACACATTTTCAGATCACCCTATAGGGCATATTGCATTCTGGGTAGGATTTTGTAGTTTTTTCTAAATAAAATCTTGCGCTTTTATCAGAATGCTCTAATATTCTCAGACATTACTAACAGGGTCTAGGCAAAAATTTTGAGTCCAAAACCCCGATCTTTTTGACAAATTTTCAGATCACCCTATAGGGCATATTGCATTCTGGGTAGGATTTTGTAGTTTTTTCTAAATAAAATCTTGCGCTTTTATCAGAATGCTCTAATATTCTCAGACATTACTAACAGGGTCTAGGCAAAGATTTTGAGTCCAAAACCCCGATCTTTTTGACACATTTTCAGATCACCCTATAGGGCATATTGCATTCTGGGTAGGATTTTGTAGTTTTTTCTAAATAAAATCTTGCGCTTTTATCAGAATGCTCTAATATTCTCAGACATTACTAACAGGGTCTAGGCAAAAATTTTGAGTCCAAAACCCCGATCTTTTTGACACATTTTCAGATCACCCTATAGGGCATATTGCATTCTGGGTAGGATTTTGTAGTTTTTTTCTCAATAAAATCTTGCGCTTTTATCAGAATGCTCTAATATTCTCAGACATTACTAACAGGGTCTAGTCAAAAATTTTGAGTCCAAAACCCCGATCTTTTTGACAATTTTTCAGATCACCCTATAGGGCATATTGCATTCTGGGTAGGATTTTGTAGTTTTTTCTAAATAAAATCTTGCGCTTTTATCAGAATGCTCTAATATTCTCAGACATTACTAACAGGGTCTAGGCAAAAATTTTGAGTCCAAAACCCCGATCTTTTTGACACATTTTCAGATCACCCTATAGGGCATATTGCATTCTGGGTAGGATTTTGTAGTTTTTTCTAAATAAAATCTTGCGCTTTTATTAGAATGCTCTTATATTCTCAGACATTACTAACAGGGTCTAGGCAAAAATTTTGAGTCGAAAACCCCGATCTTTTTGACACATTTTCAGATCACCCTATAGGGCATATTGCATTCTGGGTAGGATTTTGTAGTTTTTTCTAAATAAAATCTTGCGCTTTTATCAGAATGCTCTAATATTCTCAGACATTACTAACAGGGTCTAGGCAAACATTTTGAGTCCAAAACCCCGATCTTTTTGACACATTTTCAGATCACCCTATAGGGCATATTGCATTCTGGGTAGGATTTTGTAGTTTTTTCTAAATAAAATCTTGCGCTTTTATCAGAATGCTCTAATATTCTCAGACATTACTAACAGGGTCTAGGCAAAAATTTTGAGTCCAAAACCCCGATCTTTTTGACAAATTTTCAGATCACCCTATAGGGCATATTGCATTCTGGGTAGGATTTTGTAGTTTTTTCTAAATAAAATCTTGCGCTTTTATCAGAATGCTCTAATATTCTCAGACATTACTAACAGGGTCTAGGCAAACATTTTGAGTCCAAAACCCCGATCTTTTTGACACATTTTCAGATCACCCTATAGGGCATATTGCATTCTGGGTAGGATTTTGTAGTTTTTTCTAAATAAAATCTTGCGCTTTTATCAGAATGCTCTAATATTCTCAGACATTACTAACAGGGTCTAGGCAAAAATTTTGAGTCCAAAACCCCGATCTTTTGACACATTTTCAGATCACCCTATAGGGCATATTGCATTCTGGGTAGGATTTTGTAGTTTTTTTCTCAATAAAATCTTGCGCTTTTATCAGAATGCTCTAATATTCTCAGACATTACTAACAGGGTCTAGTCAAAAATTTTGAGTCCAAAACCCCGATCTTTTTGACAATTTTTCAGATCACCCTATAGGGCATATTGCATTCTGGGTAGGATTTTGTAGTTTTTTCTAAATAAAATCTTGCGCTTTTATCAGAATGCTCTAATATTCTCAGACATTACTAACAGGGTCTAGGCAAAAATTTTGAGTCCAAAACCCCGATCTTTTGACACATTTTCAGATCACCCTATAGGGCATATTGCATTCTGGGTAGGATTTTGTAGTTTTTTCTAAATAAAATCTTGCGCTTTTATTAGAATGCTCTTATATTCTCAGACATTACTAACAGGGTCTAGGCAAAAATTTTGAGTCGAAAACCCCGATCTTTTTGACACATTTTCAGATCACCCTATAGGGCATATTGCATTCTGGGTAGGATTTTGTAGTTTTTTCTAAATAAAATCTTGCGCTTTTATCAGAATGCTCTAATATTCTCAGACATTACTAACAGGGTCTAGGCAAACATTTTGAGTCCAAAACCCCGATCTTTTTGACACATTTTCAGATCACCCTATAGGGCATATTGCATTCTGGGTAGGATTTTGTAGTTTTTTCTAAATAAAATCTTGCGCTTTTATCAGAATGCTCTAATATTCTCAGACATTACTAACAGGGTCTAGGCAAAAATTTTGAGTCCAAAACCCCGATCTTTTTGGCAAATTTTCAGATCACCCTATAGGGCATATTGCATTCTGGGTAGGATTTTGTAGTTTTTTCTAAATAAAATCTTGCGCTTTTATCAGAATGCTCTAATATTCTCAGACATTACGGTCTAGGCAAAAATTTTGAGTCCAAAACCCCGATCTTTTTGACACATTTTCAGATCACCCTATAGGGCATATTGCATTCTGGGTAGGATTTTGTAGTTTTTTTCTAAATAAAATCTTGCGCTTTTATCAGAATGCTCTAATATTCTCAGACATTACTAACAGGGTCTAGGCAAAAATTTTGAGTCGAAAACCCCGATCTTTTTGACACATTTTCAGATCACCCTATAGGGCATATTGCATTCTGGGTAGGATTTTGTAGTTTTTTCTCAATAAAATCTTGCGCTTTTATCAGAATGCTCTAATATTCTCAGACATTACTAACAGGGTCTAGGCAAAAATTTTGAGTCCAAAACCCCGATCTTTTTGGCAAATTTTCAGATCACCCTATAGGGCATATTGCATTCTGGGTAGGATTTTGTAGTTTTTTCTAAATAAAATCTTGCGCTTTTATCAGAATGCTCTAATATTCTCAGACATTACTAACAGGGTCTAGGCAAAAATTTTGAGTCCAAAACCCCGATCTTTTTGACACATTTTCAGATCACCCTATAGGGCATATTGCATTCTGGGTAGGATTTTGTAGTTTTTTTTCTAAATAAAATCTTGCGCTTTTATTAGAATGCTCTTATATTCTCAGACATTACTAACAGGGTCTAGGCAAAAATTTTGAGTCGAAAATCCCGATCTTTTTGACACATTTTCAGATCACCCTATAGGGCATATTGCATTCTGGGTAGGATTTTGTAGTTTTTTCTAAATAAAATCTTGCGCTTTTATCAGAATGCTCTAATATTCTCAGACATTACTAACAGGGTCTAGGCAAAAATTTTTGAGTCCAAAACCCCGATCTTTTTTGGCAAATTTTCAGATCACCCTATAGGGCATATTGCATTCTGGGTAGGATTTTGTAGTTTTTTTCTAAATAAAATCTTGCGCTTTTATCAGAATGCTCTAATATTCTCAGACATTACTAACAGGGTCTAGGCAAAAATTTTGAGTCCAAAACCCCGATCTTTTTGACACATTTTCAGATCACCCTATAGGGCATATTGCATTCTGGGTAGGATTTTGTAGTTTTTTTTCTAAATAAAATCTTGCGCTTTTATCAGAATGCTCTAATATTCTCAGACATTACTAACAGGGTCTAGGCAAAAATTTTGAGTCGAAAACCCCGATCTTTTTGACACATTTTCAGATCACCCTATAGGGGCATATTGCATTCTGGGTAGGATTTTGTAGTTTTTTCTCAATAAAATCTTGCGCTTTTATCAGAATGCTCTAATATTCTCAGACATTACTAACCGGGTCTAGGCAAAAAAATTTTGAGTCCAAAAACCCCGATCTTTTTGGCAAATTTTCAGATCACCCTATAGGGCATATTGCATTCTGGGTAGGATTTTGTAGTTTTTTCTAAATAAAATATTGCGCTTTTATCAGAATGCTCTAATATTCTCAGACATTACTAACAGGGTCTAGGCAAAAATTTTGAGTCCAAAACCCCGATCTTTTTGACACATTTTCAGATCACCCTATAGGGCATATTGCATTCTGGGTAGGATTTTGTAGTTTTTTTCTAAATAAAATCTTGCGCTTTTATCAGAATGCTCTAATATTCTCAGACATTACTAACAGGGTCTAGGCAAAAATTTTGAGTCGAAAACCCCGATCTTTTTGACACATTTTCAGATCACCCTATAGGGCATATTGCATTCTGGGTAGGATTTTGTAGTTTTTTCTAAATAAAATCTTGCGCTTTTATCAGAATGCTCTAATATTCTCAGACATTACTAACAGGGTCTAGGCAAAAATTTTGAGTCCAAAACCCCGATCTTTTTTGCAAATTTTCAGATCACCCTATAGGGCATATTGCATTCTGGGTAGGATTTTGTAGTTTTTTCTAAATAAAATCTTGCGCTTTTATTAGAATGCTCTTATATTCTCAGACATTACTAACAGGGTCTAGGCAAAAATTTTGAGTCCAAAACCCCGATCTTTTTGACACATTTTCAGATCACCCTATAGGGCATATTGCATTCTGGGTAGGATTTTGTAGTTTTTTCTAAATAAAATCTTGCGCTTTTATCAGAATGCTCTAATATTCTCAGACATTACTAACAGGGTCTAGGCAAAAATTTTGAGTCCAAAACCCCGATCTTTTTGACACATTTTCAGATCACCCTATAGGGCATATTGCATTCTGGGTAGGATTTTGTAGTTTTTTCTAAATAAAATCTTGCGCTTTTATCAGAATGCTCTAATATTCTCAGACATTACTAACAGGGTCTAGGCAAAAATTTTGAGTCCAAAACCCCGATCTTTTTGACACATTTTCAGATCACCCTATAGGGCATATTGCATTCTGGGTAGGATTTTGTAGTTTTTTCTAAATAAAATCTTGCGCTTTTATCAGAATGCTCTAATATTCTCAGACATTACTAACAGGGTCTAGGCAAAATTTTTGAGTCCAAAACCCCGATCTTTTTGACAAATTTTCAGATCACCCTATAGGGCATATTGCATTCTGGGTAGGATTTTGTAGTTTTTTCTAAATAAAATCTTGCGCTTTTATCAGAATGCTCTAATATTCTCAGACATTACTAACAGGGTCTAGGCAAAAATTTTGAGTCCAAAACCCCGATCTTTTTGACACATTTTCAGATCACCCTATAGGGCATATTGCATTCTGGGTAGGATTTTGTAGTTTTTTTCTAAATAAAATCTTGCGCTTTTATCAGAATGCTCTAATATTCTCAGACATTACTAACAGGGTCTAGGCAAAAATTTTGAGTCGAAAACCCCGATCTTTTTGACACATTTTCAGATCACCCTATAGGGCATATTGCATTCTGGGTAGGATTTTGTAGTTTTTTCTAAATAAAATCTTGCGATTTTATCAGAATGCTCTAATATTCTCAGACATTACTAACAGGGTCTAGGCAAAAATTTTGAGTCGAAAACCCCGATCTTTTTGACAAATTTTCAGATCACCCTATAGGGCATATTGCATTCTGGGTAGGATTTTGTAGTTTTTTCTAAATAAAATCTTGCGCTTTTATCAGAATGCTCTAATATTCTCAGACATTACTAACAGGGTCTAGGCAAAAATTTTGAGTCCAAAACCCCGATCTTTTTGACACATTTTCAGATCACCCTATAGGGCATATTGCATTCTGGGTAGGATTTTGTAGTTTTTTTCTAAATAAAATCTTGCGCTTTTATCAGAATGCTCTAATATTCTCAGACATTACTAACAGGGTCTAGGCAAAAATTTTGAGTCGAAAACCCCGATCTTTTTGACACATTTTCAGATCACCCTATAGGGCATATTGCATTCTGGGTAGGATTTTGTAGTTTTTTCTAAATAAAATCTTGCGCTTTTATCAGAATGCTCTAATATTCTCAGACATTACTAACAGGGTCTAGGCAAAAATTTTGAGTCCAAAACCCCGATCTTTTTTGCAAATTTTCAGATCACCCTATAGGGCATATTGCATTCTGGGTAGGATTTTGTAGTTTTTTCTAAATAAAATCTTGCGCTTTTATCAGAATGCTCTAATATTCTCAGACATTACTAACAGGGTCTAGGCAAAAATTTTGAGTCCAAAACCCCGATCTTTTTGACACATTTTCAGATCACCCTATAGGGCATATTGCATTCTGGGTAGGATTTTGTAGTTTTTTCTAAATAAAATCTTGCGCTTTTATCAGAATGCTCTAATATTCTCAGACATTACTAACAGGGTCTAGGCAAAAATTTTGAGTCCAAAACCCCGATCTTTTTTGCAAATTTTCAGATCACCCTATAGGGCATATTGCATTCTGGGTAGGATTTTGTAGTTTTTTCTAAATAAAATCTTGCGCTTTTATCAGAATGCTCTAATATTCTCAGACATTACTAACAGGGTCTAGGCAAAAATTTTGAGTCCAAAACCCCGATCTTTTTGGCACATTTTCAAATCACCCTATAGGGCATATTGCATTCTGGGTAGGATTTTGTAGTTTTTTCTAAATAAAATCTTGCGCTTTTATCAGAATGCTCTAATATTCTCAGACATTACTAACAGGGTCTAGGCAAAAATTTTGAGTCCAAAACCCCGATCTTTTTGACACATTTTCAGATCACCCTATAGGGCATATTGCATTCTGGGTAGGATTTTGTAGTTTTTTCTAAATAAAATCTTGCGATTTTATCAGAATGCTCTAATATTCTCAGACATTACTAACAGGGTCTAGGCAAAAATTTTGAGTCCAAAACCCCGATCTTTTTGACACATTTTCAGATCACCCTATAGGGCATATTGCATTCTGGGTAGGATTTTGTAGTTTTTTCTAAATAAAATCTTGCGCTTTTATCAGAATGCTCTAATATTCTCAGACATTACTAACAGGGTCTAGGCAAAAATTTTGAGTCCAAAACCCCGATCTTTTTGACACATTTTCAGATCACCCTATAGGGCATATTGCATTCTGGGTAGGATTTTGTAGTTTTTTTCTAAATAAAATCTTGCGCTTTTATCAGAATGCTCTAATATTCTCAGACATTACTAACAGGGTCTAGGCAAAAATTTTGAGTCCAAAACCCCGATCTTTTTTGCAAATTTTCAGATCACCCTATAGGGCATATTGCATTCTGGGTAGGATTTTGTAGTTTTTTCTAAATAAAATCTTGCGCTTTTATCAGAATGCTCTAATATTCTCAGACATTACTAACAGGGTCTAGGCAAAAATTTTGAGTCCAAAACCCCGATCTTTTTGACACATTTTCAGATCACCCTATAGGGCATATTGCATTCTGGGTAGGATTTTGTAGTTTTTTCTCAATAAAATCTTGCGCTTTTATCAGAATGCTCTAATATTCTCAGACATTACTAACAGGGTCTAGGCAAAAATTTTGAGTCCAAAACCCCGATCTTTTTGACACATTTTCAGATCACCCTATAGGGCATATTGCATTCTGGGTAGGATTTTGTAGTTTTTTCTAAATAAAATCTTGCGCTTTTATCAGAATGCTCTAATATTCTCAGACATTACTAACAGGGTCTAGGCAAAAATTTTGAGTCCAAAACCCCGATCTTTTTGACAAATTTTCAGATCACCCTATAGGGCATATTGCATTCTGGGTAGGATTTTGTAGTTTTTTCTAAATAAAATCTTGCGCTTTTATCAGAATGCTCTAATATTCTCAGACATTACTAACAGGGTCTAGGCAAAGATTTTGAGTCCAAAACCCCGATCTTTTTGACACATTTTCAGATCACCCTATAGGGCATATTGCATTCTGGGTAGGATTTTGTAGTTTTTTCTAAATAAAATCTTGCGCTTTTATCAGAATGCTCTAATATTCTCAGACATTACTAACAGGGTCTAGGCAAAAATTTTGAGTCCAAAACCCCGATCTTTTTGACACATTTTCAGATCACCCTATAGGGCATATTGCATTCTGGGTAGGATTTTGTAGTTTTTTCTAAATAAAATCTTGCGCTTTTATCAGAATGCTCTAATATTCTCAGACATTACTAACAGGGTCTAGGCAAAAATTTTGAGTCCAAAACCCCGATCTTTTTTGCAAATTTTCAGATCACCCTATAGGGCATATTGCATTCTGGGTAGGATTTTGTAGTTTTTTCTAAATAAAATCTTGCGCTTTTATTAGAATGCTCTTATATTCTCAGACATTACTAACAGGGTCTAGGCAAAAATTTTGAGTCCAAAACCCCGATCTTTTTGACACATTTTCAGATCACCCTATAGGGCATATTGCATTCTGGGTAGGATTTTGTAGTTTTTTCTAAATAAAATCTTGCGCTTTTATCAGAATGCTCTAATATTCTCAGACATTACTAACAGGGTCTAGGCAAAAATTTTGAGTCCAAAACCCCGATCTTTTTGACACATTTTCAGATCACCCTATAGGGCATATTGCATTCTGGGTAGGATTTTGTAGTTTTTTCTAAATAAAATCTTGCGCTTTTATCAGAATGCTCTAATATTCTCAGACATTACTAACAGGGTCTAGGCAAAAATTTTGAGTCCAAAACCCCGATCTTTTTGACACATTTTCAGATCACCCTATAGGGCATATTGCATTCTGGGTAGGATTTTGTAGTTTTTTCTAAATAAAATCTTGCGCTTTTATCAGAATGCTCTAATATTCTCAGACATTACTAACAGGGTCTAGGCAAAAATTTTGAGTCCAAAACCCCGATCTTTTTAACACATTTTCAGATCACCCTATAGGGCATATTGCATTCTGGGTAGGATTTTGTAGTTTTTTCTAAATAAAATCTTGCGATTTTATCAGAATGCTCTAATATTCTCAGACATTACTAACAGGGTCTAGGCAAAATTTTTGAGTCCAAAACCCCGATCTTTTTGACAAATTTTCAGATCACCCTATAGGGCATATTGCATTCTGGGTAGGATTTTGTAGTTTTTTCTAAATAAAATCTTGCGCTTTTATCAGAATGCTCTAATATTCTCAGACATTACTAACAGGGTCTAGGCAAAAATTTTGAGTCCAAAACCCCGATCTTTTTGACACATTTTCAGATCACCCTATAGGGCATATTGCATTCTGGGTAGGATTTTGTAGTTTTTTTCTAAATAAAATCTTGCGCTTTTATCAGAATGCTCTAATATTCTCAGACATTACTAACAGGGTCTAGGCAAAAATTTTGAGTCGAAAACCCCGATCTTTTTGACACATTTTCAGATCACCCTATAGGGCATATTGCATTCTGGGTAGGATTTTGTAGTTTTTTCTAAATAAAATCTTGCGATTTTATCAGAATGCTCTAATATTCTCAGACATTACTAACAGGGTCTAGGCAAAAATTTTGAGTCCAAAACCCCGATCTTTTTGACAAGTTTTCAGATCACCCTATAGGGCATATTGCATTCTGGGTAGGATTTTGTAGTTTTTTCTAAATAAAATCTTGCGCTTTTATCAGAATGCTCTAATATTCTCAGACATTACTAACAGGGTCTAGGCAAAAATTTTGAGTCCAAAACCCCGATCTTTTTGACACATTTTCAGATCACCCTATAGGGCATATTGCATTCTGGGTAGGATTTTGTAGTTTTTTTCTAAATAAAATCTTGCGCTTTTATCAGAATGCTCTAATATTCTCAGACATTACTAACAGGGTCTAGGCAAAAATTTTGAGTCGAAAACCCCGATCTTTTTGACACATTTTCAGATCACCCTATAGGGCATATTGCATTCTGGGTAGGATTTTGTAGTTTTTTCTAAATAAAATCTTGCGCTTTTATCAGAATGCTCTAATATTCTCAGACATTACTAACAGGGTCTAGGCAAAAATTTTGAGTCCAAAACCCCGATCTTTTTTGCAAATTTTCAGATCACCCTATAGGGCATATTGCATTCTGGGTAGGATTTTGTAGTTTTTTCTAAATAAAATCTTGCGCTTTTATCAGAATGCTCTAATATTCTCAGACATTACTAACAGGGTCTAGGCAAAAATTTTGAGTCCAAAACCCCGATCTTTTTGACACATTTTCAGACCTATAGGGCATATTGCATTCTGGGTAGGATTTTGTAGTTTTTTCTAAATAAAATCTTGCGCTTTTATCAGAATGCTCTAATATTCTCAGACATTACTAACAGGGTCTAGGCAAAAATTTTGAGTCCAAAACCCCGATCTTTTTTGCAAATTTTCAGATCACCCTATAGGGCATATTGCATTCTGGGTAGGATTTTGTAGTTTTTTCTAAATAAAATCTTGCGCTTTTATCAGAATGCTCTAATATTCTCAGACATTACTAACAGGGTCTAGGCAAAAATTTTGAGTCCAAAACCCCGATCTTTTTTGGCACATTTTCAAATCACCCTATAGGGCATATTGCATTCTGGGTAGGATTTTGTAGTTTTTTCTAAATAAAATCTTGCGCTTTTATCAGAATGCTCTAATATTCTCAGACATTACTAACAGGGTCTAGGCAAAAATTTTGAGTCCAAAACCCCGATCTTTTTGACACATTTTCAGATCACCCTATAGGGCATATTGCATTCTGGGTAGGATTTTGTAGTTTTTTCTAAATAAAATCTTGCGATTTTATCAGAATGCTCTAATATTCTCAGACATTACTAACAGGGTCTAGGCAAAAATTTTGAGTCCAAAACCCCGATCTTTTTGACACATTTTCAGATCACCCTATAGGGCATATTGCATTCTGGGTAGGATTTTGTAGTTTTTTCTAAATAAAATCTTGCGCTTTTATCAGAATGCTCTAATATATTCTCAGACATTACTAACAGGGTCTAGGCAAAAATTTTGAGTCCAAAACCCCGATCTTTTTTGACACATTTTCAGATCACCCTATAGGGCATATTGCATTCTGGGTAGGATTTTGTAGTTTTTTCTAAATAAAATCTTGCGCTTTTATTAGAATGCTCTTATATTCTCAGACATTACTAACAGGGTCTAGGCAAAAATTTTGAGTCCAAAACCCCGATCTTTTTGACACATTTTCAGATCACCCTATAGGGCATATTGCATTCTGGGTAGGATTTTGTAGTTTTTTCTCAATAAAATCTTGCGCTTTTATCAGAATGCTCTAATATTCTCAGACATTACTAACAGGGTCTAGGCAAAAATTTTGAGTCCAAAACCCCGATCTTTTTGACACATTTTCAGATCACCCTATAGGGCATATTGCATTCTGGGTAGGATTTTGTAGTTTTTTCTAAATAAAATCTTGCGCTTTTATCAGAATGCTCTAATATTCTCAGACATTACTAACAGGGTCTAGGCAAAAATTTTGAGTCCAAAACCCCGATCTTTTTGACACATTTTCAGATCACCCTATAGGGCATATTGCATTCTGGGTAGGATTTTGTAGTTTTTTCTAAATAAAATCTTGCGCTTTTATCAGAATGCTCTAATATTCTCAGACATTACTAACAGGGTCTAGGCAAAAATTTTGAGTCCAAAACCCCGATCTTTTTTGCAAATTTTCAGATCACCCTATAGGGCATATTGCATTCTGGGTAGGATTTTGTAGTTTTTTCTAAATAAAATCTTGCGCTTTTATCAGAATGCTCTAATATTCTCAGACATTACTAACAGGGTCTAGGCAAAAATTTTGAGTCCAAAACCCCGATCTTTTTGGCACATTTTCAAATCACCCTATAGGGCATATTGCATTCTGGGTAGGATTTTGTAGTTTTTTCTAAATAAAATCTTGCGCTTTTATCAGAATGCTCTAATATTCTCAGACATTACTAACAGGGTCTAGGCAAAAAATTTTGAGTCCAAAACCCCGATCTTTTTGACACATTTTCAGATCACCCTATAGGGCATATTGCATTCTGGGTAGGATTTTGTAGTTTTTTTCTAAATAAAATCTTGCGATTTTATCAGAATGCTCTAATATTCTCAGACATTACTAACAGGGTCTAGGCAAAAATTTTGAGTCCAAAACCCCGATCTTTTTGACACATTTTCAGATCACCCTATAGGGCATATTGCATTCTGGGTAGGATTTTGTAGTTTTTTTCTAAATAAAATCTTGCGCTTTTATCAGAATGCTCTAATATTCTCAGACATTACTAACAGGGTCTAGGCAAAAATTTTGAGTCCAAAACCCCGATCTTTTTGACACATTTTCAGATCACCCTATAGGGCATATTGCATTCTGGGTAGGATTTTGTAGTTTTTTTCTAAATAAAATCTTGCGCTTTTATCAGAATGCTCTAATATTCTCAGACATTACTAACAGGGTCTAGGCAAAAATTTTGAGTCCAAAACCCCGATCTTTTTTGCAAATTTTCAGATCACCCTATAGGGCATATTGCATTCTGGGTAGGATTTTGTAGTTTTTTTCTAAATAAAATCTTGCGCTTTTATCAGAATGCTCTAATATTCTCAGACATTACTAACAGGGTCTAGGCAAAAATTTTGAGTCCAAAACCCCGATCTTTTTGACACATTTTCAGATCACCCTATAGGGCATATTGCATTCTGGGTAGGATTTTGTAGTTTTTTCTCAATAAAATCTTGCGCTTTTATCAGAATGCTCTAATATTCTCAGACATTACTAACAGGGTCTAGGCAAAAATTTTGAGTCCAAAACCCCGATCTTTTTGGCAAATTTTCAGATCACCCTATAGGGCATATTGCATTCTGGGTAGGATTTTGTAGTTTTTTTCTAAATAAAATCTTGCGCTTTTATCAGAATGCTCTAATATTCTCAGACATTACTAACAGGGTCTAGGCAAAAATTTTGAGTCCAAAACCCCGATCTTTTTGACACATTTTCAGATCACCCTATAGGGCATATTGCATTCTGGGTAGGATTTTGTAGTTTTTTCTAAATAAAATCTTGCGCTTTTATCAGAATGCTCTAATATTCTCAGACATTACTAACAGGGTCTAGGCAAAAATTTTGAGTCCAAAACCCCGATCTTTTTGACAAATTTTCAGATCACCCTATAGGGCATATTGCATTCTGGGTAGGATTTTGTAGTTTTTTTCTAAATAAAATCTTGCGCTTTTATCAGAATGCTCTAATATTCTCAGACATTACTAACAGGGTCTAGGCAAAGATTTTGAGTCCAAAACCCCGATCTTTTTGACACATTTTCAGATCACCCTATAGGGCATATTGCATTCTGGGTAGGATTTTGTAGTTTTTTCTAAATAAAATCTTGCGCTTTTATCAGAATGCTCTAATATTCTCAGACATTACTAACAGGGTCTAGGCAAAAATTTTGAGTCCAAAACCCCGATCTTTTTGACACATTTTCAGATCACCCTATAGGGCATATTGCATTCTGGGTAGGATTTTGTAGTTTTTTTCTCAATAAAATCTTGCGCTTTTATCAGAATGCTCTAATATTCTCAGACATTACTAACAGGGTCTAGTCAAAAATTTTGAGTCCAAAACCCCGATCTTTTTGACAATTTTTCAGATCACCCTATAGGGCATATTGCATTCTGGGTAGGATTTTGTAGTTTTTTCTAAATAAAATCTTGCGCTTTTATCAGAATGCTCTAATATTCTCAGACATTACTAACAGGGTCTAGGCAAAAATTTTGAGTCCAAAACCCCGATCTTTTTGACACATTTTCAGATCACCCTATAGGGCATATTGCATTCTGGGTAGGATTTTGTAGTTTTTTCTAAATAAAATCTTGCGCTTTTATTAGAATGCTCTTATATTCTCAGACATTACTAACAGGGTCTAGGCAAAAATTTTGAGTCGAAAACCCCGATCTTTTTGACACATTTTCAGATCACCCTATAGGGCATATTGCATTCTGGGTAGGATTTTGTAGTTTTTTTCTAAAATAAAATCTTGCGCTTTTATCAGAATGCTCTAATATTCTCAGACATTACTAACAGGGTCTAGGCAAACATTTTGAGTCCAAAACCCCGATCTTTTTGACACATTTTCAGATCACCCTATAGGGCATATTGCATTCTGGGTAGGATTTTGTAGTTTTTTCTAAATAAAATCTTGCGCTTTTATCAGAATGCTCTAATATTCTCAGACATTACTAACAGGGTCTAGGCAAAAATTTTGAGTCCAAAACCCCGATCTTTTTGGCAAATTTTCAGATCACCCTATAGGGCATATTGCATTCTGGGTAGGATTTTGTAGTTTTTTTCTAAATAAAATCTTGCGCTTTTATCAGAATGCTCTAATATTCTCAGACATTACTAACAGGGTCTAGGCAAAAAATTTTGAGTCCAAAACCCCGATCTTTTTGACACATTTTCAGATCACCCTATAGGGCATATTGCATTCTGGGTAGGATTTTGTAGTTTTTTTTCTAAATAAAATCTTGCGCTTTTATCAGAATGCTCTAATATTCTCAGACATTACTAACAGGGTTCTACCCCGATCTTTTTGACACATTTTCAGATCACCCTATAGGGCATATTGCATTCTGGGTAGGATTTTGTAGTTTTTTCTCAATAAAATCTTGCGCTTTTATCAGAATGCTCTAATATTCTCAGACATTACTAACAGGGTCTAGGCAAAAATTTTGAGTCCAAAACCCCGATCTTTTTGGCAAATTTTCAGATCACCCTATAGGGCATATTGCATTCTGGGTAGGATTTTTGTAGTTTTTTCTAAATAAAATCTTGCGCTTTTATCAGAATGCTCTAATATTCTCAGACATTACTAACAGGGTCTAGGCAAAAATTTTGAGTCCAAAACCCCGATCTTTTTGACACATTTTCAGATCACCCTATAGGGCATATTGCATTCTGGGTAGGATTTTGTAGTTTTTTTCTAAATAAAATCTTGCGCTTTTATTAGAATGCTCTTATATTCTCAGACATTACTAACAGGGTCTAGGCAAAAATTTTGAGTCGAAAATCCCGATCTTTTTTGACACATTTTCAGATCACCCTATAGGGCATATTGCATTCTGGGTAGGATTTTTGTAGTTTTTTTCTAAATAAAATCTTGCGCTTTTATCAGAATGCTCTAATATTCTCAGACATTACTAACAGGGTCTAGGCAAAAATTTTGAGTCGAAAACCCCGATCTTTTTGACACATTTTCAGATCACCCTATAGGGCATATTGCATTCTGGGTAGGATTTTGTAGTTTTTTCTCAATAAAATCTTGCGCTTTTTATCAGAATGCTCTAATATTCTCAGACATTACTAACCGGGTCTAGGCAAAAAATTTTGAGTCCAAAACCCCGATCTTTTTGGCAAATTTTCAGATCACCCTATAGGGCATATTGCATTCTGGGTAGGATTTTGTAGTTTTTTCTAAATAAAATCTTGCGCTTTTATCAGAATGCTCTAATATTCTCAGACATTACTAACAGGGTCTAGGCAAAAATTTTGAGTCCAAAACCCCGATCTTTTTTTGCAAATTTTCAGATCACCCTATAGGGCATATTGCATTCTGGGTAGGATTTTGTAGTTTTTTCTAAATAAAATCTTGCGCTTTTATTAGAATGCTCTTATATTCTCAGACATTACTAACAGGGTCTAGGCAAAAATTTTGAGTCCAAAACCCCGATCTTTTTGACACATTTTCAGATCACCCTATAGGGCATATTGCATTCTGGGTAGGATTTTTGTAGTTTTTTTCTAAATAAAATCTTGCGCTTTTATCAGAATGCTCTAATATTCTCAGACATTACTAACAGGGTCTAGGCAAAAATTTTGAGTCCAAAACCCCGATCTTTTTGACACATTTTCAGATCACCCTATAGGGCATATTGCATTCTGGGTAGGATTTTGTAGTTTTTTCTAAATAAAATCTTGCGCTTTTATCAGAATGCTCTAATATTCTCAGACATTACTAACAGGGTCTAGGCAAAAATTTTGAGTCCAAAACCCCGATCTTTTTGACACATTTTCAGATCACCCTATAGGGCATATTGCATTCTGGGTAGGATTTTGTAGTTTTTTTTCTAAATAAAATCTTGCGCTTTTATCAGAATGCTCTAATATTCTCAGACATTACTAACAGGGTCTAGGCAAAAATTTTGAGTCCAAAACCCCGATCTTTTTTGACACATTTTCAGATCACCCTATAGGGCATATTGCATTCTGGGTAGGATTTTGTAGTTTTTTCTAAATAAAATCTTGCGCTTTTATCAGAATGCTCTAATATTCTCAGACATTACTAACAGGGTCTAGGCAAAAATTTTGAGTCCAAAACCCCGATCTTTTTGACACATTTTCAGATCACCCTATAGGGCATATTGCATTCTGGGTAGGATTTTTGTAGTTTTTTCTAAATAAAATCTTGCGCTTTTATCAGAATGCTCTAATATTCTCAGACATTACTAACAGGGTCTAGGCAAAAATTTTGAGTCCAAAACCCCGATCTTTTTAACACATTTTCAGATCACCCTATAGGGCATATTGCATTCTGGGTAGGATTTTGTAGTTTTTTTCTAAATAAAATCTTGCGATTTTATCAGAATGCTCTAATATTCTCAGACATTACTAACAGGGTCTAGGCAAAAATTTTTGAGTCCAAAACCCCGATCTTTTTGACAAATTTTCAGATCACCCTATAGGGCATATTGCATTCTGGGTAGGATTTTGTAGTTTTTTCTAAATAAAATCTTGCGCTTTTATCAGAATGCTCTAATATTCTCAGACATTACTAACAGGGTCTAGGCAAAAATTTTTGAGTCCAAAACCCCGATCTTTTTGACACATTTTCAGATCACCCTATAGGGCATATTGCATTCTGGGTAGGATTTTGTAGTTTTTTTCTAAATAAAATCTTGCGCTTTTATCAGAATGCTCTAATATTCTCAGACATTACTAACAGGGTCTAGGCAAAAATTTTGAGTCGAAAACCCCGATCTTTTTGACACATTTTCAGATCACGCTATAGGGCATATTGCATTCTGGGTAGGATTTTGTAGTTTTTTCTAAATAAAATCTTGCGATTTTATCAGAATGCTCTAATATTCTCAGACATTACTAACAGGGTCTAGGCAAAAATTTTGAGTCCAAAACCCCGATCTTTTTGACAAATTTTCAGATCACCCTATAGGGCATATTGCATTCTGGGTAGGATTTTGTAGTTTTTTCTAAATAAAATCTTGCGCTTTTATCAGAATGCTCTAATATTCTCAGACATTACTAACAGGGTCTAGGCAAAAATTTTGAGTCCAAAACCCCGATCTTTTTGACACATTTTCAGATCACCCTATAGGGCATATTGCATTCTGGGTAGGATTTTGTAGTTTTTTTCTAAATAAAATCTTGCGCTTTTATCAGAATGCTCTAATATTCTCAGACATTACTAACAGGGTCTAGGCAAAAATTTTGAGTCGAAAACCCCGATCTTTTTGACACATTTTCAGATCACCCTATAGGGCATATTGCATTCTGGGTAGGATTTTGTAGTTTTTTCTAAATAAAATCTTGCGCTTTTATCAGAATGCTCTAATATTCTCAGACATTACTAACAGGGTCTAGGCAAAAATTTTGAGTCCAAAACCCCGATCTTTTTTGCAAATTTTCAGATCACCCTATAGGGCATATTGCATTCTGGGTAGGATTTTGTAGTTTTTTCTAAATAAAATCTTGCGCTTTTATCAGAATGCTCTAATATTCTCAGACATTACTAACAGGGTCTAGGCAAAAATTTTGAGTCCAAAACCCCGATCTTTTTGACACATTTTCAGATCACCCTATAGGGCATATTGCATTCTGGGTAGGATTTTGTAGTTTTTTTCTAAATAAAATCTTGCGCTTTTATCAGAATGCTCTAATATTCTCAGACATTACTAACAGGGTCTAGGCAAAAATTTTGAGTCCAAAACCCCGATCTTTTTTGCAAATTTTCAGATCACCCTATAGGGCATATTGCATTCTGGGTAGGATTTTGTAGTTTTTTCTAAATAAAATCTTGCGCTTTTATCAGAATGCTCTAATATTCTCAGACATTACTAACAGGGTCTAGGCAAAAATTTTGAGTCCAAAACCCCGATCTTTTTTGGCACATTTTCAAATCACCCTATAGGGCATATTGCATTCTGGGTAGGATTTTGTAGTTTTTTTCTAAATAAAATCTTGCGCTTTTATCAGAATGCTCTAATATTCTCAGACATTACTAACAGGGTCTAGGCAAAAATTTTGAGTCCAAAACCCCGATCTTTTTGACACATTTTCAGATCACCCTATAGGGCATATTGCATTCTGGGTAGGATTTTGTAGTTTTTTTCTAAATAAAATCTTGCGCTTTTATCAGAATGCTCTAATATTCTCAGACATTACTAACAGGGTCTAGGCAAAAATTTTGAGTCCAAAACCCCGATCTTTTTGACACATTTTCAGATCACCCTATAGGGCATATTGCATTCTGGGTAGGATTTTGTAGTTTTTTCTAAATAAAATCTTGCGCTTTTATCAGAATGCTCTAATATTCTCAGACATTACTAACAGGGTCTAGGCAAAAATTTTGAGTCCAAAACCCCGATCTTTTTGACACATTTTCAGATCACCCTATAGGGCATATTGCATTCTGGGTAGGATTTTGTAGTTTTTTTCTAAATAAAATCTTGCGCTTTTATCAGAATGCTCTAATATTCTCAGACATTACTAACAGGGTCTAGGCAAAAATTTTGAGTCCAAAACCCCGATCTTTTTGACACATTTTCAGATCACCCTATAGGGCATATTGCATTCTGGGTAGGATTTTGTAGTTTTTTCTAAATAAAATCTTGCGCTTTTATCAGAATGCTCTAATATTCTCAGACATTACTAACAGGGTCTAGGCAAAACTTTTGAGTCCAAAACCCCGATCTTTTTGACACATTTTCAGATCACCCTATAGGGCATATTGCATTCTGGGTAGGATTTTGTAGTTTTTTCTAAATAAAATCTTGCGCTTTTATCAGAATGCTCTAATATTCTCAGACATTACTAACAGGGTCTAGGCAAAAATTTTTGAGTCCAAAACCCCGATCTTTTTGGCAAATTTTCAGATCACCCTATAGGGCATATTGCATTCTGGGTAGGATTTTGTAGTTTTTTTCTAAATAAAATCTTGCGCTTTTATCAGAATGCTCTAATATTCTCAGACATTACTAACAGGGTCTAGGCAAAAATTTTTGAGTCCAAAACCCCGATCTTTTTGACACATTTTCAGATCACCCTATAGGGCATATTGCATTCTGGGTAGGATTTTGTAGTTTTTTTCTAAATAAAATCTTGCGCTTTTATCAGAATGCTCTAATATTCTCAGACATTACTAACAGGGTCTAGGCAAAAATTTTGAGTCCAAAACCCCGATCTTTTTGGCAAATTTTCAGATCACCCTATAGGGCATATTGCATTCTGGGTAGGATTTTGTAGTTTTTTCTAAATAAAATCTTGCGCTTTTATTAGAATGCTCTTATATTCTCAGACATTACTAACAGGGTCTAGGCAAAAATTTTGAGTCCAAAACCCCGATCTTTTTGACACATTTTCAGATCACCCTATAGGGCATATTGCATTCTGGGTAGGATTTTGTAGTTTTTTTCTAAATAAAATCTTGCGCTTTTATCAGAATGCTCTAATATTCTCAGACATTACTAACAGGGTCTAGGCAAAAATTTTGAGTCCAAAACCCCGATCTTTTTGACACATTTTCAGATCACCCTATAGGGCATATTGCATTCTGGGTAGGATTTTGTAGTTTTTTCTAAATAAAATCTTGCGCTTTTATCAGAATGCTCTAATATTCTCAGACATTACTAACAGGGTCTAGGCAAAAAATTTTGAGTCCAAAACCCCGATCTTTTTGACACATTTTCAGATCACCCTATAGGGCATATTGCATTCTCGGTAGGATTTTTGTAGTTTTTTTCTAAATAAAATCTTGCGCTTTTATCAGAATGCTCTAATATTCTCAGACATTACTAACAGGGTCTAGGCAAAAATTTTGAGTCGAAAACCCCGATCTTTTTGACACATTTTCAGATCACCCTATAGGGCATATTGCATTCTGGGTAGGATTTTGTAGTTTTTTTCTAAATAAAATCTTGCGCTTTTATCAGAATGCTCTAATATTCTCAGACATTACTAACAGGGTCTAGGCAAAAATTTTGAGTCCAAAACCCCGATCTTTTTGGCAAATTTTCAGATCACCCTATAGGGCATATTGCATTCTGGGTAGGATTTTGTAGTTTTTTTCTAAATAAAATCTTGCGCTTTTATCAGAATGCTCTAATATTCTCAGACATTACTAACAGGGTCTAGGCAAAAATTTTGAGTCCAAAACCCCGATCTTTTTGACACATTTTCAGATCACCCTATAGGGCATATTGCATTCTGGGTAGGATTTTTGTAGTTTTTTCTAAATAAAATCTTGCGCTTTTATCAGAATGCTCTAATATTCTCAGACATTACTAACAGGGTCTAGGCAAAAATTTTGAGTCCAAAACCCCGATCTTTTTGACACATTTTCAGATCACCCTATAGGGCATATTGCATTCTGGGTAGGATTTTGTAGTTTTTTCTAAATAAAATCTTGCGCTTTTATCAGAATGCTCTAATATTCTCAGACATTACTAACAGGGTCTAGGCAAAAATTTTGAGTCCAAAACCCCGATCTTTTTGACACATTTTCAGATCACCCTATAGGGCATATTGCATTCTGGGTAGGATTTTGTAGTTTTTTTCTAAATAAAATCTTGCGCTTTTATCAGAATGCTCTAATATTCTCAGACATTACTAACAGGGTCTAGGCAAAAATTTTGAGTCGAAAACCCCGATCTTTTTGACACATTTTCAGATCACCCTATAGGGCATATTGCATTCTGGGTAGGATTTTTGTAGTTTTTTCTAAATAAAATCTTGCGCTTTTATCAGAATGCTCTAATATTCTCAGACATTACTAACAGGGTCTAGGCAAAAATTTTGAGTCCAAAACCCCGATCTTTTTTGCAAATTTTCAGATCACCCTATAGGGCATATTGCATTCTGGGTAGGATTTTGTAGTTTTTTCTAAATAAAATCTTGCGCTTTTATCAGAATGCTCTTATATTCTCAGACATTACTAACAGGGTCTAGGCAAAAATTTTGAGTCCAAAACCCGATCTTTTTGACACATTTTCAGATCACCCTATAGGGCATATTGCATTCTGGGTAGGATTTTGTAGTTTTTTCTAAATAAAATCTTGCGCTTTTATCAGAATGCTCTAATATTCTCAGACATTACTAAACAGGGTCTAGGCAAAAATTTTGAGTCCAAAACCCCGATCTTTTTGACACATTTTCAGATCACCCTATAGGGCATATTGCATTCTGGGTAGGATTTTGTAGTTTTTTCTAAATAAAATCTTGCGCTTTTATCAGAATGCTCTAATATTCTCAGACATTACTAACAGGGTCTAGGCAAAAATTTTGAGTCCAAAACCCCGATCTTTTTGACACATTTTCAGATCACCCTATAGGGCATATTGCATTCTGGGTAGGATTTTGTAGTTTTTTTCTAAATAAAATCTTGCGCTTTTATCAGAATGCTCTAATATTCTCAGACATTACTAACAGGGGTCTAGGCAAAAATTTTGAGTCGAAAACCCCGATCTTTTTGACACATTTTCAGATCACCCTATAGGGCATATTGCATTCTGGGTAGGATTTTGTAGTTTTTTCTAAATAAAATCTTGCGCTTTTATCAGAATGCTCTAATATTCTCAGACATTACTAACAGGGTCTAGGCAAAAATTTTGAGTCCAAAACCCCGATCTTTTTTGGCAAATTTTCAGATCACCCTATAGGGCATATTGCATTCTGGGTAGGATTTTGTAGTTTTTTCTAAATAAAATCTTGCGCTTTTATCAGAATGCTCTAATATTCTCAGACATTACTAACAGGGTCTAGGCAAAAATTTTGAGTCCAAAACCCCGATCTTTTTGACACATTTTCAGATCACCCTATAGGGCATATTGCATTCTGGGTAGGATTTTGTAGTTTTTTCTAAATAAAATCTTGCGCTTTTATCAGAATGCTCTAATATTCTCAGACATTACTAACAGGGTCTAGGCAAAAATTTTGAGTCCAAAACCCCGATCTTTTTGACACATTTTCAGATCACCCTATAGGGCATATTGCATTCTGGGTAGGATTTTGTAGTTTTTTCTAAATAAAATCTTGCGCTTTTATCAGAATGCTCTAATATTCTCAGACATTACTAACAGGGTCTAGGCAAAAATTTTGAGTCCAAAACCCCGATCTTTTTGACACATTTTCAGATCACCCTATAGGGCATATTGCATTCTGGGTAGGATTTTGTAGTTTTTTCTAAATAAAATCTTGCGCTTTTATCAGAATGCTCTAATATTCTCAGACATTACTAACAGGGTCTAGGCAAAAATTTTGAGTCCAAAACCCCGATCTTTTTGACACATTTTCAGATCACCCTATAGGGCATATTGCATTCTGGGTAGGATTTTGTAGTTTTTTCTAAATAAAATCTTGTCGCTTTTATCAGAATGCTCTAATATTCTCAGACATTACTAACAGGGTCTAGGCAAAAATTTTGAGTCCAAAACCCCGATCTTTTTGGCACATTTTCAGATCACCCTATAGGGCATATTGCATTCTGGGTAGGATTTTGTAGTTTTTTCTAAATAAAATCTTGCGCTTTTATCAGAATGCTCTAATATTCTCAGACATTACTAACAGGGTCTAGGCAAAAATTTTGAGTCCAAAACCCCGATCTTTTTGACACATTTTCAGATCACCCTATAGGGCATATTGCATTCTGGGTAGGATTTTGTAGTTTTTTCTAAATAAAATCTTGCGCTTTTATCAGAATGCTCTAATATTCTCAGACATTACTAACAGGGTCTAGGCAAAAATTTTGAGTCCAAAACCCCGATCTTTTTGACACATTTTCAGATCACCCTATAGGGCATATTGCATTCTGGGTAGGATTTTGTAGTTTTTTCTAAATAAAATCTTGCGCTTTTATCAGAATGCTCTAATATTCTCCAGACATTACTAACAGGGTCTAGGCAAAAATTTTGAGTCGAAAACCCCGATCTTTTTGACACATTTTCAGATCACCCTATAGGGCATATTGCATTCTGGGTAGGATTTTTGTAGTTTTTTTCTAAATAAAATCTTGCGCTTTTATCAGAATGCTCTAATATTCTCAGACATTACTAACAGGGTCTAGGCAAAAAATTTTGAAGTCCAAAACCCCGATC